>CP053121.2:0-10000 GCA_022674325.2 Grapholita molesta | reverse complement strand
TGGGTTGGGTTGGGTTGGGTTGGGTTGGGTTGGGTTGGGTTGGGTTGGGTTGGGTTGGGTTGGGTTGGGTTGGGTTGGGTTGGGTTGGGTTGGGTTGGGTTGGAGTTGGGTTGGGTTGGGTTGGGTTGGGTTGGGTTGGGTTGGGTTGGGTTGGGTTGGGTTGGGTTGGGTTGGGTTGGGTTGGGTTGGGTTGGGTTGGGTTGGGTTGGGTTGGGTTGGGTTGGGTTGGGTTGGGTTGGGTTGGGTTGGGTTGGGTTGGGTTGGGTTGGGTTGGGTTGGGTTGGGTTGGAGTTGGGTTGGGTTGGGTTGGGTTGGGTTGGGTTGGGTTGGGTTGGGTTGGGTTGGGTTGGGTTGGGTTGGGTTGGGTTGGGTTGGGTTGGGTTGGGTTGGGTTGGGTTGGGTTGGGTTGGGTTGGGTTGGGTTGGGTTGGGTTGGGTTGGGTTGGGTTGGGTTGGGTTGGGTTGGGTTGGGTTGGGTTGGGTTGGGTTGGGTTGGGTTGGGTTGGGTTGGGTTGGGTTGGGTTGGGTTGGGTTGGGTTGGGTTGGGTTGGGTTGGGTTGGGTTGGGTTGGGTAGGGTTGGGTTGGGTTGGGTTGGGTAGGGTTGGGTTGGGTTGGGTAGGGTTGGGTAGGGTTGGGTAGGGGAGGGTTGGGGTGGGTTGGGGGGGGTAGGGTTGGGGTGGGTTGGGTTGGGTTGGGGAGGGTGGGGTTGGGTAGGGTTGGGTGGGGGTGGGTTGGGTTGGGTTGGGTTGGGTTGGGTTGGGTTGGGTTGGGTTGGGTTGGGTTGGGTTGGGTTGGGTTGGGTTGGGTTGGGTTGGGTTGGGTTGGGTTGGGTTGGGTTGGGTTGGGTTGGGTTGGGTTGGGTTGGGTTGGGTTGGGTTGGGTTGGGTTGGAGTTGGGTTGGGTTGGGTTGGGTTGGGTTGGGTTGGGTTGGAGTTGGGTTGGGTTGGGTTGGGTTGGGTTGGGTTGGGTTGGGTTGGGTTGGGTTGGGTTGGGTTGGGTTGGGTTGGGTTGGGTTGGGTTGGGTTGGGTTGGGTTGGGTTGGGTTGGGTTGGGTTGGGTTGGGTTGGGTTGGGTTGGGTTGGAGTTGGGTTGGGTTGGGTTGGGTTGGGTTGGGTTGGGTTGGGTTGGGTTGGGTTGGGTTGGGTTGGGTTGGGTTGGGTTGGGTTGGGTTGGGTTGGGTTGGGTTGGGTTGGGTTGGGTTGGAGTTGGGTTGGGTTGGGTTGGGTTGGGTTGGGTTGGGTTGGGTTGGGTTGGGTTGGGTTGGGTTGGGTTGGGTTGGGTTGGGTTGGGTTGGGTTGGGTTGGGTTGGGTTGGGTTGGGTTGGGTTGGGTTGGGTTGGGTTGGGTTGGGTTGGGTTGGGTTGGGTTGGGTTGGGTTGGGTTGGGTTGGGTTGGGTTGGGTTGGGTTGGGTTGGGTTGGGTTGGGTTGGGTTGGGTTGGGTTGGGTTGGGTTGGGTTGGGTTGGGTTGGGTTGGGTTGGGTTGGGTTAGGTTGGGTTGGGTTGGGTTGGGTTGGGTTGGGTTGGGTTGGGTTGGGTTGGGTTGGGTTGGGTTGGGTTGGGTTGGGTTGGGTTGGGTTGGGTTGGGTTGGGTTGGGTTGGGTTGGGTTGGGTTGGGTTGGGTTGGGTTGGGTTGGGTTGGGTTGGGTTGGGTTGGGTTGGGTTGGGTTGGGTTGGGTTGGGTTGGGTTGGGTTGGGTTGGGTTGGGTTGGGTTGGGTTGGGTTGGGTTGGGTTGGGTTGGGTTGGGTTGGGTTGGGTTGGGTTGGGTTAGGTTGGGTTGGGTTGGGTTGGGTTGGGTTGGGTTGGGTTGGGTTGGGTTGGGTTGGGTTGGGTTGGGTTGGGTTGGGTTGGGTTGGGTTGGGTTGGGTTGGGTTGGGTTGGGTTGGGTTGGGTTGGGTTGGGTTGGGTTGGGTTGGGTTGGGTTGGAGTTGGGTTGGGTTGGGTTGGGTTGGGTTGGGTTGGGTTGGGTTGGGTTGGGTTGGGTTGGGTTGGGTTGGGTTGGGTTGGGTTGGGTTGGGTTGGGTTGGGTTGGGTTGGGTTGGGTTGGGTTGGGTTGGGTTGGGTTGGGTTGGGTTGGGTTGGGTTGGGTTGGGTTGGGTTGGGTTGGGTTGGGTTGGGTTGGGTTGGGTTGGGTTGGGTTGGGTTGGGTTGGGTTGGGTTGGGTTGGGTTGGGTTGGGTTGGGTTGGGTTGGGTTGGGTTGGGTTGGGTTGGGTTGGGTTGGGTTGGGTTGGGTTGGGTTGGGTTGGGTTGGGTTGGGTTGGGTTGGGTTGGGTTGGGTTGGGTTGGGTTGGGTTGGGTTGGGTTGGGTTGGGTTGGGTTGGGTTGGGTTGGGTTGGGTTGGGTTGGGTTGGGTTGGGTTGGGTTGGGTTGGGTTGGGTTGGGTTGGGTTGGGTTGGGTTGGGTTGGGTTGGGTTGGGTTGGGTTGGGTTGGGTTGGGTTGGGTTGGGTTGGGTTAGGTTGGGTTGGGTTGGGTTGGGTTGGGTTGGGTTGGGTTGGGTTGGGTTGGGTTGGGTTGGGTTGGGGTGGGTTGGGTTGGGTAGGGTTGGGTTGGGTTGGGTAGGGTAGGGGTGGGTTGGGTTGGGTTGGGTTGGGTTGGGTGGGGTTGGGTGGGGTGGGGTGGGGGTGGGTTGGGTTGGGTTGGGTTGGGTTGGGTTGGGTTGGGTTGGGTTGGGTTAGGTTGGGTTGGGTTGGGTTGGGTTGGGTTGGGTTGGGTTAGGTTGGGTTGGGTTGGGTTGGGTTGGGTTGGGTTGGGTTGGGTTGGGTTGGGTTGGGTTGGGTTGGGTTGGGTTGGGTTGGGTTGGGTTGGGTTGGGTTGGGTTGGGTTGGGTTGGGTTGGGTTGGGTTGGGTTGGGTTGGGTTGGGTTGGGTTGGGTTGGGTTGGGTTGGGTTGGGTTGGGTTGGGTTGGAGTTGGGTTGGGTTGGGTTGGGTTGGGTTGGGTTGGGTTGGGTTGGGTTGGGTTGGGTTGGGTTGGGTTGGGTTGGGTTGGGTTGGGTTGGGTTGGGTTGGGTTGGGTTGGGTTGGGTTGGGTTGGGTTGGGTTGGGTTGGGTTGGGTTGGGTTGGGGTTGGGTTGGGTTGGGTTGGGTTGGGTTGGGTTGGGTTGGGTTGGGTTGGGTTGGGTTGGGTTGGGTTGGGTTAGGTTGGGTTGGGTTGGGTTGGGTTGGGTTGGGTTGGGTTGGGTTGGGTTGGGTTGGGTTGGGTTGGGTTGGGTTGGGTTGGGTTGGGTTGGGTTGGGTTGGGTTGGGTTGGGTTGGGTTGGGTTGGGTTGGGTTGGGTTGGGTTGGGTTGGGTTGGGTTGGGTTGGGTTGGGTTGGGTTGGGTTGGGTTGGGTTGGGTTGGGTTGGGTTGGGTTGGGTTGGGTTGGGTTGGGTTGGGTTAGGTTGGGTTGGGTTGGGTTGGGTTGGGTTGGGTTGGGTTGGGTTGGGTTGGGTTGGGTTGGGTTGGGTTGGGTTGGGTTGGGTTGGGTTGGGTTGGGTTGGGTTGGGTTGGGTTGGGTTGGGTTGGGTTGGGTTGGGTTGGGTTAGGTTGGGTTGGGTTGGGTTGGGTTGGGTTGGGTTGGGTTGGGTTGGGTTGGGTTGGGTTGGGTTGGGTTGGGTTGGGTTGGGTTGGGTTGGGTTGGGTTGGGTTGGGTTGGGTTGGGTTGGGTTGGGTTGGGTTGGGTTGGGTTGGGTTGGGTTGGGTTGGGTTGGGTTGGGTTGGGTTGGGTTGGGTTGGGTTGGGTTGGGTTGGGTTGGGTTGGGTTGGGTTGGGTTGGGTTGGGTTGGGTTGGGTTGGGTTGGGTTGGGTTGGGTTGGGTTGGGTTGGGTTGGGTTGGGTTGGGTTGGGTTGGGTTGGGTTGGGTTGGGTTGGGTTGGGTTGGGTTGGGTTGGGTTGGGTTGGGTTGGGTTGGGTTGGGTTGGGTTGGGTTGGGTTGGGTTGGGTTGGGTTGGGTTGGGTTGGGTTGGGTTGGGTTGGGTTGGGTTGGGTTGGGTTGGGTTGGGTTGGGTTGGGTTGGGTTGGGTTGGGTTGGGTTGGGTTGGGTTGGGTTGGGTTGGGTTGGGTTGGGTTGGGTTGGGTTGGGTTGGGTTGGGTTAGGTTGGGTTGGGTTGGGTTGGGTTGGGTTGGGTTGGGTTGGGTTGGGTTGGGTTGGGTTGGGTTGGGTTGGGTTGGGTTGGGTTGGGTTGGGTTGGGTTGGGTTGGGTTGGGTTGGGTTGGGTTGGGTTGGGTTGGGTTGGGTTGGGTTGGGTTGGGTTGGGTTGGGTTGGGTTGGGTTGGGTTGGGTTGGGTTGGGTTGGGTTGGGTTAGGTTGGGTTGGGTTGGGTTGGGTTGGGTTGGGTTGGGTTGGGTTGGGTTGGGTTGGGTTAGGTTGGAGTTGGGTTGGGTTGGGTTGGGTTGGGTTGGGTTGGGTTGGGTTGGGTTGGGTTGGGTTGGGTTGGGTTGGGTTGGGTTGGGTTGGGTTGGGTTGGGTTGGGTTGGGGTTGGGTTGGGTTGGGTTGGGTTGGGTTGGGTTGGGTTGGGTTGGGTTGGGTTGGGTTGGGTTGGGTTGGGTTGGGTTGGGTTGGGTTGGGTTGGGTTGGGTTGGGTTGGGTTGGGTTGGGTTGGGTTGGGTTGGGTTGGGTTGGGTTGGGTTGGGTTGGGTTGGGTTGGGTTGGGTTGGGTTGGGTTGGGTTGGGTTGGGTTGGGTTGGGTTGGGTTGGGTTGGGTTGGGTTGGGTTGGGTTGGGTTGGGTTAGGTTGGGTTGGGTTGGGTTGGGTTGGGTTGGGTTGGGTTGGGTTGGGTTGGGTTGGGTTGGGTTGGAGTTGGGTTGGGTTGGGTTGGGTTGGGTTGGGTTGGGTTGGGTTGGGTTGGGTTAGGTTGGGTTGGGTTGGGTTGGGTTGGGTTGGGTTGGGTTGGGTTGGGTTGGGTTGGGTTGGGTTGGGTTGGGTTGGGTTGGGTTGGGTTGGGTTGGGTTGGGTTGGGTTGGGTTGGAGTTGGGTTGGGTTGGAGTTGGGTTGGGTTGGGTTGGGTTGGGTTGGGTTGGGTTGGGTTGGGTTGGGTTGGGTTGGGTTGGGTTGGGTTGGGTTGGGTTGGGTTGGGTTGGGTTGGGTTGGGTTGGGTTGGGTTGGAGTTGGGTTGGGTTGGGTTGGGTTGGGTTGGGTTGGGTTGGGTTGGGTTGGGTTGGGTTGGGTTGGGTTAGGTTGGGTTGGGTTGGGTTGGGTTGGGTTGGGTTGGGTTGGGTTGGGTTGGGTTGGGTTGGGTTGGGTTGGGTTGGGTTGGGTTGGGTTGGGTTGGGTTGGGTTGGGTTGGGTTGGGTTGGGTTGGGTTGGGTTGGGTTGGGTTGGGTTGGGTTGGGTTGGGTTGGGTTGGGTTGGGTTGGGTTGGGTTGGGTTGGGTTGGGTTGGGTTGGAGTTGGGTTGGGTTGGGTTGGGTTGGGTTGGGTTGGGTTGGGTTGGGTTGGGTTGGGTTGGGTTGGGTTGGGTTGGGTTGGGTTGGGTTGGGTTGGGTTGGGTTGGGTTGGGTTGGGTTGGGTTGGGTTGGGTTGGGTTGGGTTGGGTTGGGTTGGGTTGGGTTGGGTTGGGTTGGGTTGGGTTGGGTTGGGTTGGGTTGGGTTGGGTTGGGTTGGGTTGGGTTGGGTTGGGTTGGGTTGGGTTGGGTTGGGTTGGGTTGGGTTAGGTTGGGTTGGGTTGGGTTGGGTTGGGTTGGGTTGGGTTGGGTTGGGTTGGGTTGGGTTGGGTTGGGTTGGGTTGGGTTGGGTTGGGTTGGGTTGGGTTGGGTTGGGTTGGGTTGGGTTGGGTTGGGTTGGGTTGGGTTGGGTTGGGTTGGGTTGGGTTGGGTTGGGTTGGGTTGGGTTGGGTTGGGTTGGGTTGGGTTGGGTTGGAGTTGGAGTTGGGTTGGGTTGGGTTGGGTTAGGTTGGGTTGGGTTGGGTTGGGTTGGGTTGGGTTGGGTTGGGTTGGGTTGGGTTGGGTTGGGTTGGGTTGGGTTGGGTTGGGTTGGGTTGGGTTGGGTTGGGTTGGGTTGGGTTGGGTTGGGTTGGGTTGGGTTGGGTTGGGTTGGGTTGGGTTGGGTTGGGTTGGGTTGGGTTGGGTTGGGTTGGGTTGGGTTGGGTTGGGTTGGGTTGGGTTGGGTTGGGTTGGGTTGGGTTGGGTTGGGTTGGGTTGGGTTGGGTTGGGTTGGGTTGGGTTGGGTTGGGTTGGGTTGGGTTGGGTTGGGTTGGGTTGGGTTGGGTTGGGTTGGGTTGGGTTGGGTTGGGTTGGGTTGGGTTGGGTTGGGTTGGGTTGGGTTGGGTTGGGTTGGAGTTGGGTTGGGTTGGGTTGGGTTGGGTTGGGTTGGGTTGGGTTGGGATTGGGTTGGGTTGGGTTGGGTTGGGTTGGGTTGGGTTGGGTTGGGTTGGGTTAGGTTGGGTTGGGTTGGGTTGGGTTGGGTTGGGTTGGGTTGGGTTGGGTTGGGTTGGGTTGGGTTGGGTTGGGTTGGGTTGGGTTGGGTTGGGTTGGGTTGGGTTAGGTTGGGTTGGGTTGGGTTGGGTTGGGTTGGGTTGGGTTGGGTTGGGTTGGGTTGGGTTGGGTTGGGTTGGGTTGGGTTGGGTTGGGTTGGGTTGGGTTGGGTTGGGTTGGGTTGGGTTGGGTTGGGTTGGGTTGGGTTGGGTTGGGTTGGGTTGGGTTGGGTTGGGTTGGGTTGGGTTAGGTTGGGTTGGGTTGGGTTGGGTTGGGTTGGGTTGGGTTGGGTTGGGTTGGGTTGGGTTGGGTTGGGTTGGGTTGGGTTGGGTTGGGTTGGGTTGGGTTGGGTTGGGTTGGGTTGGGTTGGGTTGGGTTGGGTTGGGTTGGGTTGGGTTGGGTTGGGTTGGGTTGGGTTGGGTTGGGTTGGGTTGGGTTGGGTTGGGTTGGGTTGGGTTGGGTTGGGTTGGGTTGGGTTGGAGTTGGGTTGGGTTGGGTTGGGTTGGGTTGGGTTGGGTTGGGTTGGGTTGGGTTGGGTTGGGTTGGGTTGGGTTGGGTTGGGTTGGGTTGGGTTGGGTTGGGTTGGGTTGGGTTGGGTTAGGTTGGGTTGGGTTGGGTTGGGTTGGGTTGGGTTGGGTTAGGTTGGGTTGGGTTGGAGTTGGGTTGGGTTGGGTTGGGTTGGGTTGGGTTGGGTTGGGTTGGGTTGGGTTGGGTTGGGTTGGGTTGGGTTGGGTTGGGTTGGGTTGGGTTGGGTTGGGTTGGGTTGGGTTGGGTTGGGTTGGGTTGGGTTGGGTTGGGTTGGGTTGGGTTGGGTTGGGTTGGGTTGGGTTGGGTTGGGTTGGGTTGGGTTGGGTTGGGTTGGGTTGGGTTGGGTTGGGTTGGGTTGGGTTGGGTTGGGTTAGGTTGGGTTGGGTTGGGTTGGGTTGGGTTGGGTTGGGTTGGGTTGGGTTGGGTTGGGTTGGGTTGGAGTTGGGTTGGGTTGGGTTGGGTTGGGTTGGGTTGGGTTGGGTTGGGTTGGGTTGGGTTGGGTTGGGTTGGGTTGGGTTGGGTTGGGTTGGGTTGGGTTGGGTTGGGTTGGGTTGGGTTGGGTTGGGTTAGGTTGGGTTGGGTTGGGTTGGGTTGGGTTGGGTTGGGTTGGGTTGGGTTGGGTTGGGTTAGGTTGGGTTGGGTTGGGTTGGGTTGGGTTGGGTTGGGTTGGGTTGGGTTGGGTTGGGTTGGGTTGGGTTGGGTTGGGTTGGGTTGGGTTGGGTTGGGTTGGGTTGGGTTGGGTTGGGTTGGGTTAGGTTGGGTTGGGTTGGGTTGGGTTGGGTTGGGTTGGGTTGGGTTGGGTTGGGTTGGGTTGGGTTGGGTTGGGTTGGGTTGGGTTGGGTTGGGTTGGGTTGGGTTGGGTTGGGTTGGGTTGGGTTAGGTTGGGTTGGGTTGGGTTGGGTTGGGTTAGGTTGGGTTGGGTTGGGTTAGGTTGGGTTGGGTTGGGGTGGGTTGGGTTGGGTTGGGTTGGGTTGGGTTGGGTTGGGTTGGGTTGGGTTGGGTTGGGTTGGGTTGGGTTAGGTTGGGTTGGGTTGGGTTGGGTTGGGTTGGGTTGGGTTGGGTTGGGTTAGGTTGGGTTGGGTTGGGTTGGGTTGGGTTGGGTTGGGTTGGGTTGGGTTGGGTTGGGTTGGGTTGGGTTGGGTTGGGTTGGGTTGGGTTGGGTTGGGTTGGGTTGGGTTGGGTTGGGTTGGGTTGGGTTGGGTTGGGTTGGGTTGGGTTGGGTTAGGTTGGGTTGGGTTGGGTTGGGTTGGGTTGGGTTGGGTTGGGTTGGGTTGGGTTGGGTTGGGTTGGGTTGGGTTGGGTTGGGTTGGGTTGGGTTGGGTTGGGTTGGGTTGGGTTGGGTTGGGTTGGGTTGGGTTGGGTTGGGTTGGGTTAGGTTGGGTTGGGTTGGGTTGGGTTAGGTTGGGTTGGGTTGGGTTGGGTTGGGTTGGGTTGGGTTGGGTTGGGTTGGGTTGGGTTGGGTTGGGTTGGGTTGGGTTGGGTTGGGTTGGGTTGGGTTGGGTTGGGTTAGGTTGGGTTGGGTTGGGTTGGGTTGGGTTGGGTTAGGTTGGGTTGGGTTGGGTTGGGTTGGGTTGGGTTGGGTTGGGTTGGGTTGGGTTGGGTTGGGTTGGGTTGGGTTGGGTTGGGTTGGAGTTGGGTTGGGTTGGGTTGGGTTGGGTTGGGTTGGGTTGGGTTAGGTTGGGTTGGGTTGGGTTGGGTTGGGTTGGGTTGGGTTGGGTTGGGTTGGGTTGGGTTGGGTTGGGTTGGGTTGGGTTGGGTTGGGTTGGAGTTGGGTTGGGTTGGGTTGGGTTGGGTTGGGTTGGGTTGGGTTGGGTTGGGTTGGGTTGGGTTGGGTTGGGTTGGGTTGGGTTGGGTTGGGTTGGGTTGGAGTTGGGTTGGGTTGGGTTGGGTTGGGTTGGGTTGGGTTGGGTTGGGTTGGGTTGGGTTGGGTTGGGTTGGAGTTGGGTTGGGTTGGGTTGGGTTGGGTTGGGTTGGGTTGGGTTGGGTTGGGTTGGGTTGGGTTGGGTTGGGTTGGGTTGGGTTAGGTTGGGTTGGGTTGGGTTGGGTTGGGTTGGAGTTGGGTTGGGTTGGGTTGGGTTGGGTTGGGTTGGGTTGGGTTGGGTTGGGTTGGGTTGGGTTGGGTTGGGTTGGGTTGGGTTGGGTTGGGTTGGGTTGGGTTGGGTTGGGTTGGGTTGGGTTGGGTTGGGTTGGGTTGGGTTGGGTTGGGTTGGGTTGGGTTGGGTTGGGTTGGGTTGGGTTGGAGTTGGGTTGGGTTGGGTTGGGTTGGGTTGGGTTGGGTTGGGTTGGGTTTGGGTTGGGTTGGGTTGGGTTGGGTTGGGTTAGGTTGGGTTGGAGTTGGGTTGGGTTGGGTTGGGTTGGGTTGGGTTGGGTTGGGTTGGGTTGGGTTGGGTTGGGTTGGGTTGGGTTGGGTTGGGTTGGGTTGGGTTGGGTTGGGTTGGGTTGGGTTGGGTTGGGTTGGGTTGGGTTGGGATTTGGGACAGGTTGGGTTGGGTTGGGTTGGGTTTAGGTTGGGGTTAGGTTGGGTTGGGAGTTTTTCTTCTACCTCCAACATGGGTGGAGGTCATGCTGAGTGCTGCTATATCTTGGCATACCAGTTCCTTCTCGCTTTTGCATGCCTCTCATTACTTTCATTCCACATACTTTTTCTTTCTTTCTTTCATCATCTTTCTTTCTTATCAGGGTGGGATTCCCTCTATCTATATATCTATGTTATCCTATTTTTTTAACTATTTATTTATTTATTGCTTTCTTGGGGTTTTAAAAATAACTTTCAAAGCAGGTTTCTTTATTTTTATTTTTACATTTTCACTTATATTATATACATTACATGGGTATTTACTTATTACTATACATATTTATTACTATTTTTAACTTACGTACTCGGAGTTTCTACATGTATATATTACTATTTCTATGTTCACTTTTATATAATGGTTCCTTTCTCTTACAACTACACATATTTTGTAATCTAGGATATTTTATGTTTTATTACAATGTACACTAATATATTTTTAAAACATGAGATTTCTGTCTTGTTTTATTTCTTTGGCACAATTTGTCACACAGAACTTTATAAATTCCTCC